>VMDO01003456.1:102277-143077 GCA_007922755.1 Pedetes capensis | reverse complement strand
GGAAGCTAAGCAGGGTCAGGCCTGGTTAGTACCTGGATGGGAGACCGCCTGGGAACACCAGAAGCTGTAGACTTGGGAGAAGGACCTGGCAACCCCCTCCCAAAAATCAATCTGCCATTGAAAACCCTATGAACAGCAGAGAAGCACTGACAATAGTGTTTCCCCTGTTGTACAGAGGGTCACTATGAGTCGGATACCGACTCGACGGCACCTAACAACAACAACATACATATATATATATATATATATATATATATATATATATATATATATATTAAAACAACATATATATTATGATATATATCATAAAATATTAAAATTGTTAGTCATTGTCTGGACTTTGTAATCTGAATGGTAAGGGCAAACATACTTAGAATATTATCAGGACAAATAAACTGGAAGATTTTAATTTCTCTTCATATTTTTCAATATGAACCAATATTTCTCATTTTAATTAAATAGCACCTAAGTACAAAAAAGCATTATAAACCTATGTTGTTGTTGTTGTTAGGTGCTGTTGAGTCAGGTCCAACTCATAGTGATCATATATACAACAGAATGAAACACTACCAAACACTGTGCCATGCACACAATCTTTTTATGTTTGAGCCCATTGTTGCAGACATAGTGTTTCTTCTCATTTTGAGTAATACCACATCAGCAAATGGAGATCCCAGGGGCTTTACTCCATTCCCAGCATTAGGGTTGACTCTGAGGAGACAACTCTTCCCCAGTCATCTTTTGAATGCCTTCTGGACTGGGAGGCTCATTTTGTGCCACTATATTTGACAGTGCATCTCTGCTATTCATAGAGATTTCAATAGTTAATTGTTTTGGGAGTTGGCTGTTGGCTAATTGTTTTGGGAATTGGCTGTTGGGTCCTTCTCCCTTGTCGGCCCTAGTCTGGAAGCTCAGCTTAAACCTGTCTACCACCGTGGCTTTCCCTGCTGGTATCTGAAGTACTTGTGGCATACCTTTCAGCATCACAGCAATGTACCCATAGCATAACAAGCTGACAGACATGTGGTGGTATAAACCTTCAGACAGTTGAAAAGATAAACACAATAAAATAATATAGATACAATTTATCTAGCACTAAAATATCTATTATTTGAATTGCTCTTAAATGCTTATAGATTCATAAAATAAGAAAATTCCTTTAGTTTTATAGTTTGAACATTTAAAGACAAGTGACCTAAAATAAAAGTTTTTATTATAAAAACTTACCTTGAAAATCTAGACTTTAGATTTGCATCTATGATCCTTGCCTGTGTTATTGTTGTTAGGTACCATTGAGTCAGATCCAATTTGTAGAAACCCTGTATACAACACAGGATTTTCAATGACGATTATTTTGGGATTGTTTTGGGAGTGGACTGCCAGGTCCTTCTCCCATTTTTGTGGTCCTGGGGATTGAACTCAGGGCCTCAGAAAGTGTACAGCAGCAAGAACTCTGCCAACTGAGCTAAATCCCAGCCTTTGATCCTTGCCTAAAAGATTAATAATAGACAGCATAGATAATTCATATTTGAAATAGGTTTGGAGCACCTATTTGGTATTTATTTTTTTTTCTGCTATGTTCTAATTGCTAAAGGCAAAGTCTCCGGGGAAAAATGATAAGGTCCAGAAATGCCTTTCAAAATGTACACAAAGAAGTTGAATAGAAGGAAATAGTTTCTAGTAAAAGAATAGATTATTCTAGTTGTGAGATGCTTTTGAATATGTGTGTTGAAAAAATAGGTTGGAAAATATTGAACACACATATTTTCTTTGCTACCACATTTTCTCATGCTTAGAATAGCTAGAGAAAATGCATCTGAGGTCAGTGTAATTTTTGTAGTCTCAAATACAGATTTTTATCTAACATTCTACTGTTTGGAGTATTTAGGATCATCCCCCATTACCTAACATGCTACTTTGTACTCAGCATGACTTATTCATAAATTACTAGCTTTAATGAAAAGTTATTGCCACTGAAATTTTTTTCTAGTGTAAATTTACCTCAACTGAATTATATATTTGAAATATTAAATGTAGTCTTTGTCCCTACCACCCTGAATCGCCCAATCTTGTCTGAAATGTTAAAAATATATAAGACAGCTGGAAGTGGTGGCACATGCCTGTAATCCCAGTGACTGATCGGGGAGGCAGAAGGATCATAAGTACAAGGCCAGAGTTTAAGTTCAGCCTGCATAACTTAGCAGGACCCTGGATCAAAAATAAAAAATAAAGAATGGGCTAGGAGTACAGCCTAGTTGTAGAGCACTTGCAAAGTATGTGCAAGGCCCTGGGATCAAACCCCAAGTACCTCAAAAAGAAGAAAAAAAGAATAGATGTATAGGTATATAGGTATGTTAATATATACACACACGTAAATGATACATAAAAGATGTATTTTAAGAGATTATATAGGCTAACACATACACTAGTACCATATGTTGTTAGGTGCCATTGAGTTGGGTCTGACTCATAGTGACCCTATGTATAACAGAATGAAAAATTCCCAACATTGTACCATGCACACGATCTTTTTTATGTTTAACCCCATTGTTGCAGATACTGTGTCAATACATTTAGTTGAGGATCTTCCTTTTTTTCATTGACCCACCACTCTCCCAAACATCATGTCCTTCTCCAGGACATTAAAAATATATCAAAATATGAATAAACAAGAAGAAAGTGTAATTTCAATGGTTGTTGGTTCCTAATTATTGACTCTTTTGACATGCTGAGTGGAACCATCTCAAATAAGAAGAAGTGAAATAGGAGAAGGAGATGTGTCTGCACTTGCATTCATTGTAAAGGTGTGTTGGGGGTTGAATGGAGATTCCATATATTTGTTATCCATTTTGCACATTTCCTAATTTACTGTAGGGATCTTTTTTAGGTAAATTCACAAAGAATGAGAGAAATTTTGTTCTTTAGTTAAATCATGAAGATTCTCATTAATTATGGATATTGTTTTTCTTCAGGTAGAAATGAGACAAGAGTTATGTAAAAACTGGAGTAGGAGGTCTGTCTTCTTCATAGGAAGATTAGATCCAGTGCATCTGAGAAACAGAAAGCACTCCATTAGAATAAAGATAAATAAAATGTCCAGGCACACATCACTGAAGAAACAAGTGTAAGAATTGTTATATTATTGCAGTATTTGAATACTCTGTAGGTTGCCTTATGTTCATTCTCAAAATTAGAAAAGTCTTACTTGTTAACTTATAAATGGTTTTTACTCATGCTTTCTACTACCAATATTATAAATACCCATTTTGTTTTTTTATGAGTACTCCATTTAAAATTACAGCAAAATTATTTTTATAAATCTAAGAAAAAATGACAATGAGTCTCCTCTTAAGGGCTAAGGCAAATTTAATGTCCTCAGTGGAGAAGGCTGCCATTTCTTCAATCATTGTTTAGCTTTCTCTTCACCAAAATTAATTATATACTGACAGCTGTCTCATGTTTTATTTATTCTCTATTAGGTAGAACCACATGCAGGTGACTTTTTTGTTGAAACATAATATTTATCTATCTTCATAGGGTCCATTATGACAATTTGATGCATGCATCTAAAGTGTAATAATCAAATTAAAATAATAAGTGCTTCCATCTTTTCAAACATTAATCATTTTCCCTTTAGTGATAAGTCTTGGTGGTTCAGAGTAATATAACATTTATTTTTTCCATTGTGAAACTATTACATCACTTTTAGTTACACTTTCATCAACTTACAAAGTTTATGGAACCTTTTGATTAATATGTAGTAAAGCTCATATGCATTTATGAGTTATATTCCTCTAAATTTCCCATGTACTCATGAAGTTGCATCATTTACACTGAGAATATTCTCTCTCCCTTTATCCCCTTACATTGTTTCCCCTCCCCTGCCCACCTTCCACAAAATTCACTTCCCTTTGCTAGTCCCCTCCCTCCTTCTTTCTACTCTGCTTATATTTTCCCTTCATGCTGTTGTTGTTGTTGTTAGGTGCCGTCGAGTCGGTATCTGACTCATAGCAACCCTCATAGGGTTTTCAATGGCTGATTGTTTCAAGATTGCCCTGGGAATGGATTGCCAGGTCCTTCTCCCATTTTCCCTTCATAGCTAAGTTTAATTGTTCATTTTTATATATCTACTTATATATAGTTTTTTCTTCCTTTCAGTAAGATTCAGTTCCCACATGAGTGAAAACATATGGTGTTTCTCTTTTTGAGACTGTGTTCATTCACCTAAGATGATATTCTCCAGTTCCATCTATTTTGCTGCAAATGACATTATTTCAATCTTTTTTATTGCTGAGTAATATTCCATTGTGTATTTGTACCACAATTTTTTAACCATTCTTCAGTTGATGGGCATTTGAGTTGGTTCCATATCCTAGTAATTGTGAAAAGTGCTGCATCATATATGGAGATGTAGGTGTCTCTGTGATATAAAGAACTGTCTCCTTTTGGGTATATGCTCAGGAGTAGGATAGCTGGGTCATATAGCTGTTCTATTCTTAGTTTTCTGAGGTATCTCCATCTTGATTTCCAAAGTGATTGAGCTACTTTACAGTCCCAACAGCATTGTAGAAAGGTCCCTTTTTCACCACATCCTCACAAACATTTGTTATTATTTGTTTTCTTGATCATGGCCATTCTTACTGGAGTTAGATGGAATATTAGAGTTGTTTTAATTTAGATTTCCCTGATGGCTATGGATATTGAAACTTTTTCATGTGCTTCATAGACCTAGAAACTTTTTCCTTTGTGAATTGTCCATTCATTTCCTTTGCCCACTTATGCATTTGTTGTCTTGGGATTTTCTTTCTTAAGTTCTTTGTAAATTGTAGAAATTAGTCCTTATCTAATGTATAGGATGTGAAGATTTTCTGCCTTTCTAATGTGTAGAATATGAAGATTTTCTCCCTTTCAGTGGGCTCTTCCTTTGCTGTACAGAAGCTTTTTAATTTTCTATAATCCAATTTGTCAATTTTTGGTGCCATTTCCTGGGTGATTGGAGTCTCGTTAGGGGAATAACTTTCCTATGTCTATATGTTGGAGTGTATTTCCTATCTTTTCTTTTAGTAGTTTTAAGGTTCCTGGTTTTATGTTGAGGTCTCATCCATTTCGGGTTGACTCTCATGCAAACAGAGATATGGTCTGTTTTTAATTTTCTGCTGATGGATATCCAATTTTCCCAACACCATTTGTTGAAGATGGTATATTTAATTTTTTGGCGAGCTATTGTAAAAGATATTATTGCCTTAATTTCTTGTTCTTTCTGTTCACAATTGGTGTAAAGGAAGGCTACTGATTTTTGAGTGTTATTTTTGTATCCTACTAGTTTACTGAAGGAGTTAAGTCTGAAAGTTTTTAGGTAAAGGATCATGTTGTCAGTGAATAAAAATAATTTGACCACTTCTTTGCTTATCTGTATCCCTTTGATTTCTTTCTCTGGTCTGATTGCTCTGGCTAGGACTTCAATCACAATATTGAATAAGAGAGGAGAGAGCGGACATTCTTGTCTTGTCCCATTTTTATATGTTGGAAATTTTGTGCTCTTTTTTTCTAGTTACTTTGAAATATATTAGAATCTTTTAAGCAATAGTTACTGTGCTATCTGAAACCCAAACTAATTCCTCCTCTTTAATGATGTTTTGTTATTCCTTTTTCAACTTCTTTCTATACCCTCATCCTCTCAGTCTTTTGTGACCTCTATTCCACTATATTCTGTGAGACTGAATTTATGCTAGTACCTGTTGGTATCCTATAGCCGTACCACCCTGGTATCTGATCTCAGAAGCTAAGCAGGATCGGGCCTGGTTAGTACTTGGATGGGAGACTTCCTGGGAATATTGAGTGCTGTAAGCTTTGGAGAAGGACCTGGTAGCCCACTCCCAAAACAATCAGCTATTGAAAACTCTATGAATAGCAGAGAAACACTGACAATAGTGCTGAGTATGGTGCACTGTTATGGAGTGTTTCATTCTGTTGTACATAGGGTCACTATGAATTGGATCAACAGCACCTAACAACCACAACAAACCTTTTTTGTAGGTCACAAATTCTCAAATATTAGCAATTTCATAGAGTCCAGAATAGCACTTTCAAATGTTCTTTCTCCAACAAATATGAGAATCAGACCTAGAGTATGGTTGTTACAGATTGAAAGATACAGTTTATGAATGCTACAACCTATTTTAAATATTAAACTTTTAATAATACTATATGTACTATTGTATTTAAAAGAATGTGTTGTTGTTAGGCGTCATTGAGTCGAGTCTGACTCATAGAAGCCCTCACAAGGTTTTTAATAGCTGATTGTTTCAGGAGTGGATTGCCAGGTCCTTCTCCTGTTTTTTATAGTGCTAGGGATAGAACTTGGGTCCTCAGAGAGTACAGAGGAGCACTCTACCTACTGAGCTAAAACACATTTCATACTCAGATCCAGTATGTTTATTTATGGCTCACTCTCTTATTTGATTGGGTTTTGCCTTGTTAGTCATATTTCAGAATTCTTACTTCTATTTGGTTCTTTCCCACCAATTCTAATTTACTCATCAAAATATCAAATTAGCTTGGAAACTCAGTAGACGTGTGTCAGAACCTAACAGCATATACTTTATATGTTCAAGTGACCCTCTGTGTCATAATGAAGCAGGACTATAGCCAGCATCTGGATGGATATAGAAAAAGTGAAATGACAGTTCCTATGTTTCTTGCCTCTAATACATTTTATGATCCCATTGTATGTTCTAAATCATCTCAATATTAAAGAAAAAGCTCTGCAGAAAATAAGTTGCCTTTCATTTCACACCTCACAATCCTGACTTCTTGTTGTTTCTTCTCCTCCTCCTCCTCCTCCTCCTCCTCCTCCTTGTTTTTATTTTATTATTATTATTATTATCTCAAACAGTAGTTGTTACCTCTTTATAATTAAGACCAAGCTTATATCACTCTTAGGTTTCCTAAGATTTAGGGGATATTATTAGTGGTGGTCAAAATCAGTTTATGGTAGACATTACTCCTGGTGGGAAACACTTAAGTGTCATTATTATTAGTCCTTTTATTCCTATGGTAATAGAAAAATTATTTGTAAGTTTCCTGCTATATTGGTATTTACTTCAGCATCCCTGTTCTAAACTAGTCCTTATAAATGGTCCATGAAAATGCCTATATTGTCTGAGATTTCCTTCTTGTGATATTTATAAATATTTAATGCTTTCTATCCTTTCATTTGTTTAATATGACACAGTGGTCAGGTTATTGACTAAAGTATCAGCTATACTATACAAAGCATTCTTCAGCCCCCAAGTAAACAATTATCTTGCCATTGTTTAGAATCTATGCATGAGGGTTGTTCTCATAGACTTTTGCTGCATAACAAATAACCTCAAAATATAAGGCTTAAAGCAGTAATGATTTGTTTAACATTCTGTGGCTGGGCAATTTAAGTTGAGATTCACTGGAGAATTCTGATCATAGCTAGGCTCCCTCATGTGGTTGGTCAGCTGAGGACTGAAGAAGTGGGCCACATTTCTATCATCCATCAGGACAGCAAGAAAATATGCAGGGCTCCAAGCAGGAGAGACAAAGTGGTTCTTCTTGCAGTTAGGCTTAGAACTGACATGCTTCTATTTGCACAACTTTCTCTTAGCTTATTCTAGTCACAAGACCAATCTTGATTTAAGAGGTGACAAATAGATCATGTCTGTGGGCAGGAGAAGCTGCAACATTACTTTGCAAGGTGTCCTGCATGCACAAGGAGCAGTGGAGGATGGTAACCACTTTTGCAATCTACCATAAAGGTCTTTCTCTTGTTTGCAGTTAGAAGAATATGATTGCTCAATCTTTCAATGATCTTTTACTAATTGAGATACTCCGTCTTCCTTTGGAAAAAAAATACAATCAATGGTCAATTCAGGAGATGTGTAGGATATCATTTCTATTTTATTTTCCAATTTGTGAAGGACAGAATAAGGAAAAATAATAAAAAGCCAAGCCACAATACACCTATACATTGGACAAATATTTATTAAAGTACTAGCTGTATGCTATGCACTCTAAAGTGCAGAGATTGTAGCAGTGAATAAAAAAGATAAAACTTTCTTTCATCATGGATTTTATATTCTAAATGTTAGTATCATGGTTCATGTTGTTCCATAAAATAATGACCATTGATGGTCATCTTACTTGAAGCAAATACCTGTGTTGATAGTTTTCATCTTCACAATTAGTAACATCAGTAGCTGTAGACTTCATTAGACTTTGTTAACACATTTTTAAAGACATTTATTTATGCTGGCAAAAGTAAAATACATCTGCCTAGACTTTGTTTTGGCCTCAAGGCAAATACATGTGTTTTTCCTGTGACCACCATGTTGATGTGCTAATATGTGTTTTTAAGATGGCTCAGTAGGGTTAAAGGTACAGCTTGTGGCTGTGGAACAGAGCTGAGTTAACGGGGCCTTTGGAGAAATGACCCAAAGACCTTGGCTTCATTTGCAGCCTGTTCTAGCCAACTGAGATCCCTGCCAATTAGGAGCTTTCCCTAGAGAGAGAGTCCGGAGAACATCAGCATAAATTTAAATTCTGGACCCCCAAATATAGTTTCCAAAGGGCCTTCTTGTCCTTTGCTAATTACAAAGTAAACATTTCTCAGCAAAAAGACACTTCCTCCTTTCATGCTCCTGTCCTCCTTCCCACATCCCTAATACAGTCACTCCTTGAAACTACTGGTGTTGCTGAAATCTCTTTGGCACCCTACATTCAAAGGCACAAAAGAATTATTCTTTCCATAGATGATAATTTGGTTCTCTTTTTATCTCTTGCAGCAACTTCATAGAAGCCTTATAGGCTAAATTTATAGATGTTATAGTCTGATAGAAAAGACTGGATATCTTATTTTTAGGTTTCCAAGAAATGTGAACAAGCAAATACAGTCAGGTTTCAATTAAGCTCTATGTAATTATTGAAGCAGAAACATTCTCAAACTTCGTTACATTAAAAATCATGTTTCTGGACATTATGAGAATGTACCATTCAAACTGTTTAATTCTTCCACTTTGCTACAGACAGACCAAACAAGATGAATTGTTTACTGATGGACAATTCAAAGCATGAAGTTACTAGCACAGAGTTTTGCACCAGCAGACTATGATTATTAAGATGACCAAACGGATCTAAAAGGAAAATTTTTCAAAAACTTTTAACTGACTATGTTCTCATTCTCTTCCACAAGTACTTCTCTATTTCATTTTCAATGCAATTACTTTTATCTTTTGTTCAAAACACCCCATTTCTCATGTCCTAAATTGAAAATGCTTTTCTATATTTTTTCTGATTCTTATTGTCTCTAAAATTATTTGCATGATATATGTAATAATTATCATAATTGAAAAAAAATCACATCTCAGTATTTATCCCTCATTGATAGTCCTTTTCACCAAGTTCCCGGTAACACCTTCTGTATTTACCAGGACATTTTGGTTGAAAATAACAGGTCTAAAATTATCTTACTCAAAGAGAAAACTATTTGCTTCAGGCATAGATTGTCATAAGTGCACACAGACTGCTTTAAGTGACCAATATCATTGGGTCCTTCTCTTCCTTACCATTTCAATTCATCCTGCCTCTGCTTCTCTTCATTTATTGGCCTGTCCTCCCTTGCTGCAGTCTTTTTTCCATTTAGGAGGAAATCTGGTTCTGAGTAGCTCAGAGTATATATACACATCACTCAATTTTAAAGAATAGTACTCTCTCTCTCTTCTTTAGTGTCCATACATCCAATCTTATGAAAGGATTCTAATTTGACCTTGCTTAGTTCCCATGTCTACCCCTTGAGCCAGTTACTGTGGTTGACAATTAGAGTGCTGTGATTGGTCTACCTAAGTCACATGCCTACAATTGAAGACAGAGACAAGAGGACCCTTGTAAGTAGCAGCTCTACTTAGAAATAAGGGTGTAGATGCAGATGACCCCTTTAAAGAAAAGAAAGAAAGAAAGAAAGAAAGAAAGAAAGAAAGAAAGAGAAAAGAAAAAGAATAAAAGAAAAGAAAAAGAATAAAAGGTAAAAGAAAAGAAAAGGAATAATAAGCTCAAAATGAACTGAAACAGATCCTCTTCTACAAGATAATTACTATCCAATACTATTTGATGAAAAACAATTTAAGTGAGGAAGATTAACCAAAGTTTTTAAACATATAATTCAAACTAGAGAGGCATGTCCAACATAATGCTAATAATATTTCATTTAATCATTTTTTCCTGTTTTTCTGGGTTTTCTAGAAACATTTTTATGGGACTAAACTTGTTTTAACTGAATATAAAATGAATCCACTACTCTTTTCAGCAGTTTCTAGGACCGATTTATACAGGCTTAAATAAAGTCATGTCCATTTACATTTCTAGCTGCTGAGTGTTCTGTGTGAAATGCACCAGTGTGGGTAATGACCTTTTGCTTGATTATGCACCAGGACACTGGAACTTTAAGATTAACTCAAAACTAATTACCAAACTCTGTGTTTATATTGGGCATACACCACTAGGTCATAACTCTATCCTTTGTGGGTCCAGGCTGCCATAATTGGAAAATATGCTTTGTAAAGAGTTGTTTTATTTATTTGTTATTTCTGCTAGAAGAGCCTGTTTTTCCTGTGCAAAGAATCAGATTTAGGGACGAATTTCTCCATGAAGTCCTATTACATTTTATGTCAAAATAAACATGTATGTTTTTAAATGAGATACTCCTTTTACTTTTGGATTACATGAAATCTAGTATTTGGATGCACAATGTCATTTATTTTTCACTTTTGTGAATAATACCACATTTTAGGCAAGGAAATAATATATTAACTCATACTTGGGAAATATGAATAATTACTAATTCCAAAAATAAATGATACATATAGTACAAAATACCCATACTTAAGATTAGCACTTATTGTCTAATTATAATTCATGAACAAAAGTATGGGCCTAATTAAATAATAACCTGTTTTTTCATAATATAATTAGTAGAATCCTTATTAGATAACTAATTTTGTCTACAGAACATGTATGTACAATAGTAAAATATCCCTCAGAATAATTACACATTGTAAATATCTGATATGCTGTTTAATTTTTCTCTATTTCTGTTGTGTGAAAGCCAAAGGAAAGCAGACAGACCAAAAGATGAATTGTGTTAAAACTCTGTGAGCCATGAGTTTTACTGGGGTTGCCTATGGGGCATGGGGCACTCAAGGACAGCCTTTACCCACAGCTCCACCAATGGGAAGAATCTCTTCCAAGGAGTTCTCACCAATATTTCCCTCATGAAACTGCACTACCATCAAGTCCCACCCTTAGCCAACATTCATCTCATATAACTAAGCATCACCTAAAGCTTGGGCAGGAGAGGCTAGTAATTGGCACCTCAGAGGAGGCTCTAGTGGGGGTCTTATGAGTGTCTAGTGAAGGTCTTTTGACCCTCCTTCCTTCCTCCCTCAAACGAGCAATGTTGGTAGCTCCATTATCATTATAATATGCCTAGTTATGCTGTATAATTTCTGTTTATTTTCATTGTCATGGCCAACTTCATTTTAGGTATTCTATATCAAAAGGGCCAAGATGGTGATGTCCAGTCTGGAGAAACCATCTATACTACACGAACCAACACTAAATCATTCATGGATTTTGTTTTATTTCAGATTTGGTTTGTTTCAACTATTAAGATGCAATCTACTAGAGTATTTTATGGGCAAACCTATAGCAGGTTCACATTTTGTTACTGGCATTTAGGGTGAAGCCTCAGTTCTCAGAATTAGGCTTGGTTGCAGGTCCCCAATACACCAATTAAAGAAATGAGTAATGATGAAAAGTAGACAAAGGAGATTTAATCAATGTGCACATTGGGAAAAGAACCAAGTAAACAAGTTCTGTGACCCCAAGTCTATCTTTGGTAAACTTACATGAGCTTTTGGTCTATGTACAGGAAAAATTGGAGGCAGAGGCAAGAGGTATGCATAATTAAGCTGTCCTGTTCAGAAGGTGATAACAGTTTTGGTTTTGCAGGGTGGTTTCAGGAAATTATTATCTGTCACACTGGAGGGGTTATTTGCAGTCCTTTGTCAGACAGATGTTTATTGATTAAAGCTTCCCAGATCCAAAGTGGCTACAGTTTTAAGACAAGGATTGGAGACCTTGAGATGTTTTTTGTGGGTCTAGAAAAGGACACTTGGGAGTCCAAGTGAGAAGCTAATGCATGTTGATAAAGGCAATTTATAAGTGCCTATTAGTACTTGTCCAGTTCATCAAGTTTTATTTTGAAACATGTAAGATAATGGAGTTTCCATATTTAATTTTGTCCCCCAGCCCTGCGGGTTCTTACCATGTTATATATCCTTAGTGCTTCTCCTCTTGCCTTATCATCCCTTCTTCCCATCCTTGCATATTTCTTCAATTTTAAATAAAAATTATCTGCACATAGAATCACTATTTCTTATCATGTTCAAGATTTTCAAAAAATAATGTTTAATATCTGTACTGTCAGCCTACTGAATCAAAAGGATACAGAAATTATTGAGAAACCAGAACCATCTCAAGTCAACAAAGTGTTATTAGATTTATTTGTTTCATTGATTAGTTTACACAAAAGTATTATTTTAAATATCAATAATTATATATGTACTCTTGTAAAAACTCATAAAAATAGAAGTTATATAAATAAATAAATAATAAGCTTACTCTCCCTCAGCACAGTCCCATTTCCTGAGAAAAGTAATGGCAAAGTGTGTTGTGTATTCTTCTGTATTATTACTCTACCTATTTTGTTGTTGTTAGGTGCCCTCTATAGGAGTATACATATATAAAAACATTTCCATAGAGAATAAATATATTATTTCCTTTTAAAAATGCATTTGACTTCTTATTTCTCTGTGGACAAAGAAAGAATTGTGCATCTTACTACTTCAATAGTGTGTTTGTTTATGTCACTTTTTAATTTACATAGCACTGGTATCTTCCCAGTTCATCCTTTTAGTAGCTACAAAATGTTACATTCTATGAATACCACACACCACTATTCTCAAATCCAAATCATACCCTTTCAATAGTTTTAGAGGGCTACAAAAATCCAATCTGCATGTGATTCTAATCTGTATCTGGTTTTGTAGCCCTCTAAAACTGTTGAAAGGATGCAGATTAGATTCAAGAATATACAGTAATTTATTAAACTATTCTACTGTTGATAGACAATAAAGTAAAATTGTTTCCCTTTTTTCTGTTCTACTAAAATAACAATCTCTATCATATTGGTGAACTGATACACTCACTTTCTATAAGAAGTAAAGGAGGTGCTGCATCATAGTATTTAGAATAGACTTTGGGAAAACCTGTTTTCAAATCTCACTTGTGCTTTTAACTAACTCCATGACTTGAGGTAAAATGCCTAGCCTTTGTATGTCCTGTTTTCCTCATATGTAAAATGAGGATAAAAGTAAACAACTCACAAATTTGTAATGAGGAGTTACAGTATGTATAAAACTCCTATACTTGTGTTTAACACATAGTGAGCACTCAGTAATTATGAATTCTAAGGGAAAACAGAATCTCAAACATTAGGTCAATAGAGGAATAGGTATCGACATTAAATTAATGCATTCTGCCAGATTATTTTTTTCAAAACAGGCTTAATGGTTCACATGCAATATATCAGAAATGCTTTTTTAATTATATCTTTATCAAAACTGAATATTATCAGTCCTTTAGATTCTTGCTAGTCTGATGGATTAACAAATGGTGTTGTTTTATTATAGGCATTTTCCTGAGTGGTAATGAGGCTGCATACATGTTTATTGGTTAGTTGGATTTCTATAGATATTTATGTTTTCCTCAATTCTCTAATTTTTTCTATTGACTAAAGCATAGCAGTTTCAGAAACTCTTTGTATACTATATGTATGTTGTATGTTAGGTGCTGTCCAGTTGGGTCCAATTCATAGGGTTTTCCATGGCTGATAGTTTCAGGGTTGCTTTGAGAGTGGATTGCCACGTCCTTCTCCCATTTTTGTGGGCACTGGGGATCGAACTCGATTCCTCAGACAGTACAGAGCATTGCTGTACTCACTGAGCTAATTCCCAGCCCTCTTTGTATACTAGGGATATTAAACTTGTGTGGTATGTATAACAAATATTCTTATTCTACTACTTATTTCACTATGTTTATAGTTGGTTCTGCATATATTTTAATAATCACATTTCCTTCTCCAGTGCTGTCTTTTAAAAAAAAACTTGTTAGATTCTGTAATCTTATATGTGTGGATACCCATTCAACAAACATCTATTGACCAGCAATTATGTACTAGCTATAGTGCAGGCATACTGGAGTAAATGTGTTTGTGTGCATAGATCCATGTATATCTTGTTCCATATCCCTTATTAAGCTCTTTTGCCTTTTCTGTTCTAATTAAGAAATCTTGTGTTAGAACTAACATACCGGAGACCAGAATTAGAGTAAAACATCATCTTCAAGGTGCATTGTTGTTAGTAAGGATGTAGTGAATTTAGAAGTCTTATGCACTGCTCAAGAGAATGTAAGATGGTAGAGTCACTATAGAAAACAGCATGGTAATCCTCCAAAATTTAAAAATATAGTCACCATATGATCCAGCAATTCCATCTCTAAGTATATTGAAAAGAATTGAAAGTTGAGTCTTAGAGAGGGATATTTATATAGCCATATTCATACAACTATTATTCATTGGACCCAAAAGTTGGAAGCAACTCAAGAGTCCATCGATGGATGAATGGATAAACAAAATGTGGTATACACGTACAACAGGATATCATTGTCTTGAAAAGGAAAGAAAGCTGACACATGCTACCACATGGATAAACCTTGAAGATATTATGTTAAGTGAAATAAGCCAGGCACAAAAAGACAAATATTGTCTGATTCCAATTATTTGAGGCACTAAGAGTAGCAAATCAATAGAAGCAGAAAGTGTAATGGTGGATGCTAGTGATTAGGAAAAGGGAAATGGGAGTTACTCTTTAGTACAGCTTCAATTCTTCAAGATGAAGAGTTCCTGAAGTGACTAGTGGTCACAGCTACATAACAATGTGAATGTTCTTAATGTCACTAAATTATACACTTAAAAATGGCTAAGATCAATATGCATATTTAACCCTATTAAAAAAATAAAAGATAAAATAAGTGCTTGTATAGAAGTGTTAATAAAACAATAGCTCTGTGCTGGAGTGATATATTTGAAAACCATTGAGCAATATGATTTCTAAAGCCTCTGTTACGTTTTCAGTTATAATCGTGATAAATCTGAATTTGACAATCCTCTGTACCCTTTGCTATAGAAAAGCACAAATTTATTTTCTTTATAAAAATTGCTTGAATCTCAGAAGGGAAAAATATGTCTATGTGTTTCCCAGGATGCAGTGCAGAGATTATTTCAGATACCTTAAGAGGTCATTATACTGTAGCTGCAATATGTTGTAGGGTGACAGGAAATAAACATCTGTGACATGTAACTCTCTCGGGATATACTAATATTCCAGGCATTGAGTTTATTTGTTTCTTGATTTTCTCCCCAAATGTAGAGTCACTTGACTAACTTATGGAAGTGTCCCTTCCACATTTATCATCTAAACCCATAAAGCTAGGGAAAACCCAATTGAAATTTGGAAGCACTCCTACATATAGTGAACTATCTTGAAGTTATAGTGACTTTATCTAGATATTATAGTGACTTTATCTTAAAGTTATGTTTAACATATAGCATCATATTATTTTGAACATTTCTTCTTATTGTCCCACGTAATCTCCTGGCATCATGCTTTTCTCAGGATTTCTGTCACTTGTCTGGCCTTTTTTTGATTGCTAAATACACAACCTAAAACATTAGGTTTTTAAACTGGCCATAAATTGGCTTGGAGTTTAGGAGCACTACTCTGAACACATTTTACATAAACTCTAAGGAGATCAAATTTAGAAAAATCTCAGCTGCTGAACTTGGATTCCATGAGCTACTGACCATTTATAATTAATAGTAATAAATGACAGATGACAGATATTTATTGCTTAACTAAAAATGTGTGTGCAGTAGTAAATGTTTCAAAAGTTAGCTTTATATCAAAGGACTTGAATATATGTATTAGAATATTAAAAAGATTAGAACTACCAACATGTGAACCAGAAACCTCTATCTGCAAGCACTTACGTTTCCATAAGAAACACAGAATACTTTTATTTCATCATTTTAAACACTGGATTGCCATGAAACTCTATTCTTTTAAATCAAAATGCCTATTTAATGAGACTATACTTCTCTGGAAAAGAGGCTTATGAGTCATACACATACACATGCATATAATAACCATACACATGTATACATACACAACACGCACTTCACTATTGATCTTAAAGTCTTAAAACAACTTGTTTAACATGCATGGTTTTACAATCAGAAATTTAAAAAAAATAATATTCAAATGCTAACGATTTAAATCCTAATGTTTCATAGAGTCCCACTAAATAATATAACCCTTGCCAGGAATTTATCCACCACTGGACACTAAGTAGTTAGGATACAGTGCTTCAATTACCTGGTTATATAATTCTGGGAACCTGATAAGATGCTTAAAATAAAAGTGAAGACTCCAGTTATCACAGAAGAAATAAAAGGGCTTTCCAAAGGATTTATACCTTGACCCAAAATTGCCTTACAAAAAATAAAAAGGCAGGAAAATAATTTATTTGGGTTATATGTCCTCATTCAACCCACCCATTAGTTGATTCTTTCTAATAGAACATAGATTCTTTCTAATTAGACTGCGAGTTAATAGTATTATTTATTTAATTCTTGGTGGTTTTACATAATTATTTCATTTGATCCTTTAAATATTCCAGGCACATATATATTATTGTTATCAACTCCATTTTAAAGATAAGTAGATTTTGAGTGTGAAAAAGTTTATTTAAAAACACAAAGTGGCAGACACAACACTAAAATCCAGACGTGACTCCAATGCCAATAATATTTAATGTAAATAAGGCTGAAAAGAGGATATACCTACCTCAAGAGTGTCAGCTAATAATTGTGTAAGAGTCATGACTAGCATCTGCATCTTTTGATAATAAACTTCTTGGCATTCTGTCTCCTTCAACACTGTTGCCACATGTTCAAAATGGCCATTTTTTTTTTGTTTGACCTTAACTAATTATACTCATCATACATGAGTATTAGCATTAGCCATTATTTCTTGTTGTTATTATTGTTAATATTGCTGATAAAAATGAAAATATTTTCCTACTGCCACATCTGTTTAGTCTTTCTTTTTGCCACCATTCTGTTGTTCAAAGAACAAACTTGAACTTAATAAACAAATTGGCTAGATTCCCATTTTGTTTAAAATCACACTGATGTTTAAAAGCCAAATAGTTTTCATAAATTGCCAAATCATACTCAAATACAGTAAATGATTATGTTAGCAGTATCATGTTGTCTAAACAAAGATGCTGTCAGTCAGTAGAGTCAGTGACCTTCAGACTCTAAATATTTTGTGCATTTTCACAGGACTATATCTAAATACAAATCCTAATAAAGACCCTCATTTGGCTTTTTAAAAGGGTATAAATGTTAATATCACATCTACTTACTATTAAATAACATTGAAGACACAAAATGAAATTTACTAAAACATGTATTTCAAAAGTTCAGATTTTTAGTCAATTTATGAAAATATATGGACTCCTAAGGGCTATATGAATCAGTGGACATGGATATGGAGCAAAGTTCTAACCCCAGGAGGCTTCTCAGCATGAAGCAAACTGAAAGTGGGGAGAATTCCAGGAAAGAACATAATGTGCATGTGTGAATAAAGCAGATGCAGCGTGACTTTTGGTTTGTTCTTTGGGAATGAAGGACTATATGGAAAAATCACATGCTGCTCCCAATTGCTGTAGACATCTGCTGAAGGCACGTGAGATTAAGGATCAGGAAATGGTCAAAGTTTCTCCTGGAATATTGTAGTTTAACATTGGAAACAAGAGAAACTGTCAGTGAACAGAGTAAGAGTTTCATTCTAACATGATAATTCCACAGCATACTCATTCATGTAGTCAAATAGAGGGTATTAAGCTATTTATTTGCACGATACACTTTTTTCTCTAATGGAATTGTTTGATATCTAGTTAGAGCCTTTACCTCAGGCTCTCAAGGACCAATCCATTTCTCATTGCATGTGTTTGTGGTACCTTGCATTGGTGAAGGCTTAAAATTTTAAAGAGGCTTTTTAATACTTTTAAGACATGAAATTGATCTCACAAAATAGGTTAATGGGAAATTAGTCAGAAGCACATGGATTTCTTTCTTTTAAATTATATACAGGTTTTCAAAAGTGAGATGTGGTAAAAACCTACTAGTGATCTATTAAGCCTACTAAACTACTTGAAATATAATTAAAGATTTGCAAATTCAAGGCTGACCTAATGGAATTTTTTGGTTAGCATTGTGGCATTGCCTATGCATTTTTATGCCTGCAGCCCTACCACTATGGCAACTGATCCCGTCATATCTTGGAAGATAAGCAATGTCAGTTAGTACTTGGATGGAAGACCGCCTAGGGACACCAGGTACTGTAGGCTTAGAAGAAGGACCTGGCAACCCACTCCCAAAAATCAATCCACCATTGAAAACCCTCTGAATAGCAGAGAAGCACTGTCAATAGTGTTTCGCCTGTTGTATGTAGGGTCGCTATGAGTCAAACACCGACTGGATGGCAGCTAACAATAACAATGACAATGCATTTTTATAAACACTTCATTTAGTATAGCTTTGAAATGGTAACTCTGCTTACATCAGATGACTAAGAAGTACAAAGAGAGCAAAAGATGCATGAGATGTCAATAAGTCAGGGTAATAGTCACATTAAGAAACTGCTTCCACGCCAGATTTTATTTCATTGCCATTGTCCTCAAGGAAAAGGAGGACCATAGTTTTTCTGGTTGACCTCACTACCACCATGTTCTCCATTACAATGGAACTAGCACTACCCCATTTTCCTCAGTTTAAATATGTGTGTGCTATACAGATACTTAAGTAATAAGATAATTAAAAGTAATATGCATGAAGTCATAGAACAAGAAACATGATAATCACCATGCAAAAGCACTCAATGTTCACCTTACTTTCTTACATTCAATAATTCATTTGTCTTCTAACATATCCAATCTCCCAAAATAAATGTTATTTATTGATTTCTGTTTTTCCCACGTCCTTTTTTCTGTTGATCTTTGGTTTGCCCATTTGTTTTGTTCATTTGTTTAACTTAGAAAGTAGAGTCCCTTTATTGAAGATAAAGTTCCAAAACACATTATTTAGTTTTTGTTTGTTGGAGGAGCATACACATCTTCCTGAATATTAAAAACCCAGAAAATCCAAAGAAGTAAGAGATTTGCTAGTCTGAATTACAGAATATGTTTGAAAGGCAGAGTTGTGTTACCTTCTTCAACTGCCTTTGGCTGCATATGGTTAGTCTATCATTGCCAAGTAGAAACTGGATAAATGACACCTTCAGTTACTATATAAGACTCTTCTGCAACACTGATTTTGTACACAAATGAGAACAAAAAGCTAGAAAACTTTATACTTTTTGAGTATTTATGTATCCTCTAGACAATTGTTTCAACATTAATTTGCTTTAGAAACCCTTTATCTTCCTCACAATATTGCAAAGGTCAATTTTAGCACAATTGTCATGATCCCCTCTAAATCAGAAATTTCCAACTCATGAATTTTAGCTGATTTTGTTACTACCCAGACTGATCTCTCCATCTCTGGACTGATCTCACTGTGAAAACTAATATGACTAGATCCAGTATTGAACCTGGACATTCTTAAAGGCTGTTTCTCCAAATTTCTATTATGTATAAGTGGGGACATATTATATTGAATAAGAGCACTGTGAGTCAAATTCCTTCTAAGGTTCATCTTAAGTTGTTTTCTTATAAATATTGTATATTTATCATTAAAAAGCATTGCTATTATTTTTAAACATTTGAAAATTATATGCTCTGTAATGTTAAACAGATCCAGACATAAAGACAAAAGAGAATACCAGAGTACTTTTCCAGCCATGAAATTGCCATAAAGAGTTTTGTGACCCCAAATTTACCTTAATATTCTCTTCATCATTTCATATTTAATTACAGTAGATTACTCACCAATATAATAAATATAGATTTATGAGATACTTTAGTGTTCTTAAAACAAATGAAAACCACCCAAGAGGAGCCTCACCAAACCTGAGGTTCTCCAGATTGCTTTGGCTAAAATTAAATGGACGACTATTCATCTCCAAGGGTCATGCAATTAATCTCAGAGTGGGAGTTTAGGCAATGACTAAGCAGAAAAGGAAGCCAGAGTATAAACCTGAAACAAAAGGGGTTGAGCTCCAAACATCAAGAAACTTGTTATTTCCTATTTTGTAAATATACCTAAAATATTTAATCCTTACTATTGGTTTCTTTCAGTCCTAAAATGCCTATTTAAGGCATTTGTTTAAGTCAGGTATTTTTCATGCCTATTATTGATATGGTCAAAAATACATAGAGAGTATCTGCTTTTAAAAGATTCCAACAGGCTTTAATGTCTAGGAAGAAAAAAGATCACTCATCTTAAGTGTCATCCAAAAATAACTTAGGCTGAATTTATGATAATGCAGGGTTTGGACAATGAAAAAGATCCAGATACATTTTAAAGAAGAAATATTCTACTCTAGAATTTATATATTTGTTTAATTTCAGTTAAAAGTCAAAGTTTACCTTTATATAGCTCAGGTGAGACCTGTTCAAAAACATTGAAGAAAGTGTTTGGACATCATTCCTTATAGTTGAATTAATACTTTTATGTTTTGTTTTTGCTTTTATTTTTGTTTTTGACAGAGTCTGGCTATGTAGCCTAGGCTGATCTGGAACTCAGGCTGGGGTTGAACTCACAATCCTCCTGCCTCTGCCCCAGTTTCTGGGATTACAGGCCTGGGCCACAATGTCTGACTATTACACTCTTAATAATCCTTATGATTCTTTCTGGCAGCAAATTCCTATTTCCAAAAACCACTACCTGTTTTTCTACCCACCATACTGAGATTCCCAGACCTTTAATTTTAAGCCAAGAATTCTCTTGAGCTTGGTTCTTCTTTAATGATTGTTTCTCCTCCTAACTAAAGATAAATCCCATTGAGGAATGGCCTGCCTTTGGGGTTTTTCATGTGATATGCCACAGCTGATGGCCCATGAAAATAACTGCTAAGTCCGTTGCTCACAACAGGGTTCCCACTGGGTATTTTGCTCATTCCTTGGGAATTTAAAAGAATAACAAATAGCAAACAAATCATCGAAAGCTATAACATATTGCCCAATTCTTGGGTAAAAGCCAGTAAGACTAAAATCTGCTTAAATGTCACAAATGTGAATCCCCTGTCTTTTAAGCTACCAAACTCTTACCAGTGGCAATTCCATATCTCAGCTGTACAGAGGAGGCACGTTCATTTGGTAGCTGTCAGCTGTGTGGTTTCTCCTGCTTGAACCCAGATGGCCATACAAACAGGCATTCGCTGCATATCTGACCCTGAGACAGCAGAAAGTAGGGCCCCATCAGGAAGACAACATGGATGCAAATATAATCTGGAATGGAATTGATATTGGCACCAGATGTTCTATGCTAGTAATAAGTACTGACCACAAGAACTGAATTCTCTGCTCTATTAAAATTAGTGATAAGGTAGGAGCATAGTATGTCACAAACTATAGAATGAGTAGTAATAGCAGAGTAAAAATCTCAAATGGTGAAACAAGTTATGAAATTTTAAACAAGTTCAATTGAAAAGATTTGTGCCTACAATCTCGTCATAGCTTGAGTCAAAGAGCTGTAAGAAAGACAAATGAAGAATGGACTTGCAAAAGTCAAACTATTTTTTTTACATATGTTTGTTTTTCCTCAAAAGTCAATTGTAAATGCTCTTCAAAGAAAGGAGTCAGAGACAGCCAAAAAGTGGACTTAAAGGTTCTGGTTTTGTTACTGGAATTTTATTGTTATTTTTTCAAGAAGAAAATGGTGGAACAATTTTTATCCTATTAGCATTAGCCTCATAATCTGTGGGACACAGTCTTGCTTTGTTTCATTTCTATTTCAAAAATGAGTGTGAATTGAGCCTAGTACTCATTGAGTATTAATAGGTATACATGGTTGCATGCCTAGGGCAGAGCATCCCATGAGAGGGTGACTAATTATCATGAATTAAAATATTGAAGAGTTAATTATATTTCTCTGTGTATATTTTTAAGTAGTAGATCATATGTTTCACTTGAAAGGAGGAAACATTTTGCACTGGACAATAATGAATAATATCACAGGCAATTATTTAGATTCTCTAGTTCTATATACAGGATTTTTAATTTGTTGTTGTTATTAGGTACCATAGAGTCAGTGTCCCACTCATAGCGATCCTACCTACAACAGGCAAGAAACAGTATTATTACTGTTTCTCTGCTATTCATAGGGTTTTCAATAGTTGATTGTTTTTTGGGAGTGGGTTGCTGGATCCTTCTCCCAACCCTATAGCACCTGGTGTTCCCAGGCAGTCTTTCATCCAAGTACTAACCAGGCCCCACCCTGCTTAGCTGCTGATATCTGATGGGATTGGAAGCCACAATGGCAAGCTATGGGCAGATTTTTAATCACTAAACTCATAATAGAAAGTAGGCCTTAAAACAGCTTTAAGACGAGTGCTATTTTTTCATCATCACAAAAATAAGAAAGATAAAATGACTAAATTTGGGACAAAATAGTTTAAAATACCTCTTAAAAACTTTTCTTTAAACACTTAACAAATAAATATCTTCTCCTTGCTATAAATGTGCTTGGTAACAAGTCAAACTAAACAGTAGTATATCAATTTTCAAAAGAAACATGCTGGGCTGGGATTCAACATGACAGAAACTTATTGCTTTGCACTGAATTTCTATAAATGAAATCAATAAAGTATGTGGATCTTTGAAATATATATCTTTCTAGATTTATGCTAGATTTTTTTCATATTATATCTCAAAAGTATGAAAATATTGCTAAGAAAGGAGAATCTGTGTCTTTTCACATATAACTTTTCTTGATTATTTCTAGGAAGGCAGACCAAACATCCAATTATGATATAATGCAGCATCCCATATTGATTCCTACTTAGTTCAGAAGCCTTCACCAGTTGAAAAAATAATTCTGAAAAAGAAAAATCTTTCTGAACTCAGGAGGTTCTGATAGGAAGAACTGAACTCTGAGAGTAGTGAAAACGTTGGAATAAATTTCCCAAAGTTGTGTAACTATGCTGATGCGGATGATGGAAGAAGATACAATTTCATTCTTAAAGAACTTCCCTCTTTTCACATTCTTTCATTTGTCTTAAAGCTGATCTTGCAGATGATATAGTCCAGATTAATTTCTGCTTAATAGAAATTCTTGTTCACAAATTGACACAAAAATATTCCCGCCACTATAAATAACTTTTAGGAATAACTTTTAGGAAAAACAAATTTTTACTCCTTGTGTAGATTGGATTGAGAGTAGAGGTCTGAATGAAGAAACTAGGTTATGGTTTCTTTCTGACACTCAGCTTCCTTTGACTTATCATCAATAAATTCAGTTTCCCAAATTTCCTGGAACACAGTTTGCAGGAAAGAAATTAAACCTCTTTTGTTCTAATAGTCTGTGTTGACAAATTAGATGTTGTTCATAAGCCAGATGATCTCATTCAATATACCCTCAAGTATTTGAGTACTGGGATAGTAGTCTTCATACCACTTTTCCTGTATGTCAATTGAAATATGAGAAAACCATTATAAAGTTGGGCTTGTGTTAAGTTTTGTATTGCAGGCATAAATTATCAAAAACAGTGTCTTAAACAATACAAATTTATTATGTTAGCGTTCTGCCCGTCAGAAGGTTTGCCAAGCTAAAATCAAGATGTCATCAGAGCGGTATTGCCTTCTGGAGGCTCTGGGAGAGAATCCATTTACTTGCCTTTACAGATTTTAGTGGCTGCCCACATTCATTGGCTTGTCATTCTTTCCTCCATATTCAGAGTCAGAAATGGAAGATTGTATCCTTTTCACATGACATCTCTCTGACCTTCTCTTCTGTTTATTCCTTCACTTTTAAGGACTCCTGATTAAAATGGACCAACCTGTATGATCCTAAATCCCTATCTCAAGGTCAGCCCATTTGCAACCCTAATTACATATGTAAGTTTAATTTCCTTTTTATCAAGTAGCAGATTCACAGGTTGTCGGGATTAGGACATGGATATCTTTGGGAGGCTCTTTTCCTGCTGACTATAGGACTGTTTCAGAAAAATAATTCATGCTTCTTAAAAGGTTGAAGAGTCTTCAATTTGCATAATACTCTTTTCTTGGACCCTGGTTGAATGGTCACGAAGCCAAGGTCAAAATATTAACTGTCATTTTTGTGAAGTGGACATTCGTTGTAGTAACTTCCTCCATGACAATTGTTGACAGATTCAACTAAGTCGCTACACCTTTTTCATTACTGTTTCTGTGTTTCCCCTCTTTTTTCATTGACTTAAAAAGGAAAGCTAATTCTTCTCCTGGGAAAAGGAACTGGCAGCCCACTCCTAAAACAATCCCAAAACAATCTGCTATTGAAAACTTTATGAATAGCAGAGAACCACTGACATAGTGCCAGGAATGGCATAGTGTTGGGGAGGGTTTCATTCTGTTGTACACAGGGGTGTTATGAGTCGGACTTAACAGTACCTATCAATAACAATGAGAATCTTTCTCATAAACATAGTATAGAAAAATGTGACTAAGTCTTCCACCCTAACTCATACATAATTATGCTATGCATACTAATCAGAAGTCAAACTGAAGCCTAGAAATTGAAAACTGATACTGTGAGTAAGCTTTGCATCTTCACTGCTCCCACATGGACGGATGCAATGATACAATGCCTCATATAGAACAATTTACTTCCTGGTTCACATCCTCACCAAAAGCACATTCAAGCTTTACCACAAACAGTAGAAAGAGACTGACAAAGGAATATAATCATAACAAAGGAAAAGTAAGTGCTATGAAAGGATTTGTTCTATTACAAAATTAATTTTTATGAGAGGAATTTTTATTACATTGTATTGTTACTTCACTGGGCACGGTGGAGTACCTGTAATGCCAGTAATGTGGGAGGCAGAGGCAGGAGGATCACAAGTTCAAGACCAGAAGCAGTCTGCGGAATTTAGCGAGACCTTGTCTCAAAAAGTAAAAAAAAAAAAAAAAAAAAAAAAAAAAAAAAAAAAAAAAAAAAAAAAAAAAAAAAAAAAAAAAAAAAAAAAAAAAAAAAAAAAAAAAAAAAAAAAAAACAATGGGCTGAGGGTTCAGCTCAGTGGCACAGCACTTGCAAAGCATAAAAACCCAAGGCCCTGGGTTCAACTCCCAGTACTGAAAAAAAAAAAAAAAAAAGGTTGTATTGTTACTTAAGCCTCGTGGTAGCACCACTTGTATTGTCTTGCATGATTCTGATATTGAACGTTCTATTTATCCATTCATTTTATTTTTATGTACTATATGTAAATGCTATATGCTGGGCAGCCTGCCGCCATGCCACCATGTCATCCGATCCCATCAAATCTTGGAAGCTAAGCAGAGTCAGGCCTGGGAACACCAGGTGCTGTAGGCTTGGGAGAAGGACACGGCAACCCACTCCCAAACATCAGCTATTAAAAACCCTGTGAATAGCAGAGAAGCACTAACAATACTGTTTCACGTGGGTCTCTGTGAGTCAGACACTGACTCAAAGGCACGTAACAACAACAACAATATGCTAGGCATGTAGTAACTACCGCATGGCAGGAACTGTGCTACATACTAGAAGTAAAAATAGCAAGAAAGATGTACAAATATGTACAAAATTCATTTGGAAGTTCATAATTTTATAGGAATAGATGAATATGCCCTCTAGAAACAGAGGAGGAAAATTGTTATTAGCTCTTGAAACCCAAGGAGAACTTTTCCTGTAATAGAAGGGTAGAACTTTCCATTGAGAAGCAGCATCTACCAAGGCACAAAAGCAAGAAAGCCTGCTGCAATCAAATAATAGAGACAGAAGTGATGCTTCAAGAAATAGACCACAGTCAGATTCCGAAGGACCTTCTAAGCCTGGCTGAGAACTCTGGAAGTATGACACTGGTGAGATTTAAAAACAAGAGACCAATAGGAATAAGAGACCAGCCCTCTGTGATATAAAAATGCGACCTGAAAGCAAGGATACATGGAAGCAAACACATGCATGCAAAAAAAGACCTGATTTTTACAGAAAATATAGTCTACAGATGAGAAACCCTAGAACTAAAGGGGACCCAGAAAGAATGACATAATTAAGAGATGTACAAAAATATGCATATTTCATAATTTTACTAAGCTAAGTGGATTTGAGTAGGTTAAGAACTTGCACCAAAACTCTTAAAGGAATTATATGTTCCTCAGATTTTACAAGAGTCAGCTCAAAGCTGACCTATTTTCAAAGGCAACAAGATACACTCAACTGTTTTATAGCTTCATAGAAATTAGTAGTAGTAGTAGTAGTAGTAGTAGTAGTAGTAGTAGTTGCTGCTGTTGTTGCTGCTATTGTTGCAGGCCACAGAGTAGGGTCTGATATATAGCAACACTATATACAACAGAACAAAACACTCCTTGACGCTGTGCCAGGCACAGGATCATTTTTATGTTTAAGTGCATTGTGGCAGACCTTGTGTCAATCCATCTAATTGAGAGTCTTTTTTTCATTGACCTGCCACTCTTCCAAACATGATGTCCTTTTCCAGGGATTGGTCCCTCCTGACAACTTGTCCAAAATATGTAAGATGTAGTCTAGCCATCTTTGCTTCCAAGGAGCATTCTCGTTGCACTTCTTCTAGGATGGATCCAGTGGTTCTTTTGGCAGTCCATGGAATATTCGTCTCCATTGTCATAATTCAAAAGGATCAATTCTTCTGCCTCCCTTATTCAACATCCACCTTTCACAACCATATGATATAACTGCAGATACGATGGCATGAGTCAGGCATAACTTCATCTTCAGTGTGACATCTTTAGTTTCCAACATGTTAGAGTCCTTCACAACAGCTTTTCCCAAAGCATTGTGTCTTTAATTTCTTGACTGCTGCCTCTGTAGGTGTTGATTGTAGAACCAAGTAAAGCAAAATCTTGGATAACCTCAATCCTTTTTTCCATTTATCATGAAGTTGCTTACTGACCCCATTGTAAGGATTTTTGTTTTCTTGATGTTGAACCACAATCCATACTGAGGGCTGTGTTCTTTGATCTTCATCAGTAAATGTTTCAAATCCTCTTCAGTTTCAGCAAGAAAATTTGTTTGACAGACAAATATCTGTTGATAGCACAGGTTAACAGACAAGTGAGGAATTATTATTATTATTGAGTTTTTAATTTCATAATTCTTTTCATTTTCTAGCACTTATATATCACTTATTCTACAGCCATACCATCCTGGCATTCAATCTCATCAGATCTCAGAAGCTAAGCAGGGTCAAGCTTGGTTAGTATTTGGATGGGAGCCCACTTGGGAATACAGGGTGCAGTAGGGTTGTGAGAAGGACCTGGAAGCCCACTTCCAAAACAATCAGTCAAAACAAAAACCCTATGAATAACAGAGAAGCATTGACAGTAGTACTACGCATGGCACAGAGTCAGATAGTGTTTCATTTTGTTGTACATAGGGTCATTATGAGTTGGACCCCACTAGACAGTACCTAACAACAGCAACAACAACAATATATCACCTTGTCCCCACACTTAGTCCAAATAGTGAGAGTGTTGGGAATTATTTTATTAATGAAATGACTAAAACGCAGAAGCACTTTACTTAAGGTCACATTGCTGATAAATAATATAGCCAAGTTAAAAATGCACATCTCCTGGTACCTATGTCAGATTTTTAAAATTTAATGCCACACTTTTTTTTTAATCATGCATTTTAACAAATGAAGTCCTAAGAGTTTAAGTAACATAACATGCTCCAGGGATAGACAATGACTAAATGACTTGGCAGAAATTCAGACTCAGATCTTTCTGACTTCAAAGTCCAAGGTCATAACAGCTCTACTTTACTCAATCTCTCTTCACCTGCTGTAAAATGATCAGTAAGGACTTCATGGAGAATCTGCCTTTGAAATGCACCTTGAAGGATATGTACAGGGAATATGTGGATGTAGTAAACCATGTACAAATAAAAATGTTTTAAAATATTAACATATAAAGAATACAACTGTTTGGTAGCTGTTACAAGTACTAGTGCAAATCATCTATGAGATCATTTAGTGATGTCTGAAGTTTTCTGTTGACTTTTAGAAATCACTTGATATGGTTTTCTATTTATTAAGGCAGATTCACACACATCTAGACCTGTTCATACTCAACAAAGTCTGCCCAGGAAACATTTTATGCTTAATTAGTTCCTCAAGTCCTCTGCAGTTTAAATTTTTCCAACAACTTTTAGGACCCCAAACTGTACTTGATTGAAATGGCCAAGGTGTAATGGAGTAGAAACAATTCTCCCTCTTTTCTCCCCAAATCCCAGCATAGCACAGGAACAAGTCTACAAATCTGACTTCTGCTTTCATTCAATATTTTTACTCCCTAATTTTAATTTAATTAATTTATTTTTTTGTTGTAGTACCAGGGATTTGAACTCAGGGCATTACATATCCTAGGCAAGTCCTTGTCCACTGAGTGAAATCTCCTACCCCCTTTTTTTTTTATTTTGAGACATGTTCCTGGTAACTTGCACAAGATACCTTTGGCTCAGTCTTGTGATTCTTTTGGAGACCCTGTGGTTATAGGTATGTGCCATGGTTCCCAGATATTCCCTAATATTTTTGATCACCTCCTGATTACTGCATTTTCTCTTAAAATTTCTCTGACAATAAGGGATTTATATACAGTCATTGATTATATATCTCATTTTCTGCCTTAAGATGGTCTTAAGCCTCAGGGGGAAGTTGTTCACTTTGCTCAAGAAAAAAAATACAAAAACATAAGTTCTTAAAAGCTGTTTATTCTTCTAAAATTCTTATTTTTTTCTATTTTACTTGGTTTTCTTTCCAGGATCATTTTATTTTGATTCTTAAATTCTTCAATTAAACAACAAATACTCATTTTTCTGGTGATTGAGCAAGATAGGGTTCATTCCTTGAGGAATTGTCAAGTTTTCTTTAATTTTCAGATCATGTACTTAAGTCTCTCCCAGGACTTTCTCTCCTCACTAATTGCATTACACATGGCATCTGCTGCCCTTGTTGTACCCTTTTAAATGGAAGTTTCATCATATTACCCAGTGGCCTTCATTTTGGTGGTATTTCATCAAAAGCAAAATTCAATGGATTACAACAAAAGCTACAGTCATTGAAAACTCAAGGGGAAGTCAGGCTTCTAAGACTATGTAGTGCCACTTCAAAAGAGCACCCAAAAGACCCAAGATTCAGGCAAGATGAACCAGGATCATATTTCATGACTTCAAAAGAAGATTAGATTCCCACCTTTACTAGATAAGACTTCATTTATGTCTGCTATAGAAGATAATTTTTAAAATAAAAAGTTATTTTAGAATCCTTAAACTTTTCACAATCATCTAAAGTCCTTCTTTTGCTCCTCCATTTCCCTTTTCTATTGCTCTCCCTGACTACCTTTTTTCTTCAATCTCAGAAACATTTTGTTAGACCCCTGTTTCTCAGCTTTGGGCTAGAGATATACTCAATCCTATATCCCCAATCTCAAGGAAACTTTACAGTTTTCAAATCCCTAAAACTCTTTTAGGATTTAAATGCTTTCTCAGAATAAAAGACAATAGAATCCCATGTTACCTTTCTGTTGCTACCTGGATTTTCTAATGCCTCTTCTTGACACAACTTTAGGTATACTCCAGTTGTTCATTATTGACTTGGTCCCAAAACATAATCTACTAGAGCATGACAAATCAAAATGATTTCCTGGCACCATGTTGTCTCTGGAGTAATCTGAAGCCAATATTGGAGCCAAAGTGGCTAACTCGTTGAGGATGCCATAAAAATAAATGGGGCTTATTAAGACAAATTGTTTGGGACACTGGTTAATGACAGCATAATTGCATAAGAGAGAATAACATCAAAAGCATCTATGCCTGTCCTTCCTCAACTCTCCCTCAAATTGAATGACGGCAATGAAGTCAAAAAAATGAGTATTATTTGTCTTTTTCCTTTAATGTAGTCAATAAATAGTTCTTAAGCAGCTATTGTGTACACAGTCTTGCCAAAAAGAAATGTGGAGCTAGTATTTTTTGTTTGTTTTTAGCAATGGTAGCAGCGCTTACCAAGGAATGCAGAATATATATTTCATATGCTTCTCTTTGTGCACAAAATTATACAAAGAGTCAGAAACCCACTGCTAGAAGCTCTCAATACTATCTCCTCTCCCTTCCTGTCCCATGAATTACATTCCCTTTTCAATACTTTAATAGATGAATCAAAATTAAGGTTGAATTTCTATAAAGAATTTATAATACTTACAGTTGTTATAGCATTATTCTTCCTAATATTATAAGAAATGAAACAAAATTCAATATCAACTTGAAAAATTGCAAAAGAGGTGTAGATCAAAATTCACTAGATATATATTGTGATGCATGTAGAGACTAAATCAAAATAAACATTGGGAGGGAAAGTTCACATATACACAAAGTTGAGTATCCAAAGAATGAAAGTAATCCTTTGATTTTGTTTAAATCCATCAGGTGTTAACTAGGAGACCATACTCCATTTTGCCAACAATATTTTGAAATTTTGCAGATAAAAATTAGAGAGGGTATGTGTTACTTAATATATGGAAAATATGATTAATAGGAAAAACATAAAGGTCATTTACCCTAGTGAAATCTCTTAAAGATCCAAATTTCTGAACGACTCTTAAAGAGGACACATCTTCTTTCAGAATTATTAAAAATTAAATTGGAAAACCAGCTGTCTTGGAATTCGTATTTTAAAATCCCCCCCCCAAAATAGAATTTTTCCATCTGTGGTGGGAAGGCACCTATACACGCACACACACACACACACACACACACACACACACACACACAAACATACATACATACATATTGATTGCCCATGTGTCTACTCTTCTAAACCTCTCCCCCACCCTAACACACATCAATACAATAATAGACAAGTACAATTGAAAAACTGTAAATGAAATACATTAAAATCTTATTAATACTGCTTTATTACAGGGAAGATATTTTTCAAGCACTAAATACCCAACTGCTAAAATATATTAAAGAAATTAGGTCATTTGCATTCCAGTCAAGTATGCAACCACTATCGATGAAATAATTACAAGGAAATATTGTGATGGGCTGGGGTTCAGCTCAGTTGGTGGAGTGATACACTGCCCTGAGGCCCTCTGTTTAATCTCCAGCACTGCAAAAATGGGAATAGGATGTGGCAATCCACTCCCAAAGCAATCCTGAAACAATCAGCCATTGAAAACCATATGAAGGTCACTATGAGTTGGACCCAACTTGACAACAGCTAACAACAACAGCAATAACAATCGTGATAGTTGTGGAAATGCATGTAGAAATTATTTCTAATTAAGGACAGATATTTACCTCAATACATAAAATGGGAGAAACATTAAAATAATCTGCATTATCTACCATAGGTAAAACATGCCCCTTGTGATCTTACTTACATTATGAATAAAACTAATTTTTCACAAATTTTAATATTGTAGAGGCCAAGAGACATTTTCTATGTTGTTTTGTTTTTTGTAGTTTTGTTTCTCTCTCTCTCTCTCTCTCTCTCTCTCTCTCTCTCTCTCTCTGTGTGTGTGTGTGTGTGTGTGTGTGTGTGTGTGTGTGTGTTGTATGTTCATGTATTGTTTCCTGGAACTCAGATCCAGAGGCTTGTGCATGCCAAGCCCATGCTCTTCCACTGAGCCCTTCTATGTTTTTCAGACATAGTTATATCAATAGTTTGAAATGGTGAGCAGCAAAGGAAAAGAAAAAATAATATACTGAAGCAAAGGAAAATCACTTAAGAATGTATTTGAAGATACATTAAAATTAGCTTTATATAGGTAGTCACTAAATAGCTGAAAACATTAAATAACAACTAGAAAAGGATATGATATATCTAGCTAAAATACCGCAGAGTAGCATACTAAATAAGAGACTTGGGAGTTATTTTTTCTCCCTGCAGTGCAACTCTAGAATACAGTTAAATTTTTTCCCCATAAGATAATAAAAAGCTTCAAAGAAAAGACAGAGTAAGCTGAGATAGAATGAGAATTGGATAGCAGAGTCAACTAGTACATAAAACAATGAAAAGAGTAGAATAACATCAAGATTTCTTGTATAATCACTTACAGCAAGCATGTCAGCAAGTATGGAGAATCCCACTCCTGTCAATTTAAAGGAGCAATTTGGGTAAGGGAAGAAGTATGGCAGAATCAAACATGGCTATCAACACTTCTTTTTCTGTTTCAGAAGAACAAAATTCTGAGAAAATCTTGGAGCAAGGGAAATTTATCCAAATGAAAATCAAATGATAAATGCTCATAAAATATCTTTCTTTGGAATTCTTTCAATTCTTCAATTTACCCAGCTGGAATGAATTTTTAAGTAGCATTCTGTTCAGGCTTTTGAAATGAAGGCCCTATCTGCTTATTGTAAAGCTATATTTTATCAAAGATGAAAACAAAGCTCTTGGATCAGTGATTCTCTTCTTTAAGAAAAATCATTTAGTGATATTTACCTTAAAGAGATTCTAGAACATCTATTTCAAACATGAAAGAGTGTACTGTGAACTTGCATACCTAAATAACGAGAAATGAGGGAAATTCAAACACTTTGTTCTAAACTCTACATGAAACACTATCACTGTGCTCCCTCACAAGAGGAACATGTCAGAAAAACATCAAAAAATTATTAACTTTTAGAATCAAATGTTGATACAACTGTGGTTTCTGGTTTTCCATGGTTATGAAAATTATATAAGCCAACAAATTTAAGCATTTTCATCGTTTTACTTCAATATGTGTGAACAAAGCTAGAAAAGCATGGTAGACATCTCAGAAAGATTTAGAGCAAGAAACTAAAAATTCACAAGGAAAAAATACAAATATATTCAAAGTAATCTAATGTAGGCAGGACTTTCAAATTAATTGTTGATTTGTATATTAATTATAAATTGGCACAAAATTAGGCAATTTACCATAATGAATGTGAAAAATTGTGAAAAGGAGATAATCATAGTGAAGTACTACAGAAATATTTTTTCCAGACTTCTTAAAAGAATCAATGGATAGATTGTCTGAATGATAATTGTATACTCTGGTTATAAATAATTTTATAGGAAAAGATATAATTTATGTATTTCAAATCAAGCAATTTGTATGTGACAGAAATTTTCAGAGGTATTTAAATCCATTTTTTGTTATGTATAAATTACTGAGAGAACTTTCTAAACTGTGATATGGAGGTGGGGAGTGTTTTCCATATCCATGGATCCACATTGGAGAAGTCAACTAACTTCAAATCAAAAAACTTGGGGGCAGGGGGGCAGAATTGCATCTGAAGCTGGGCACCTTGGCACAAGTCTTTAATCGCAGCACCTCAGGAAGCAAAGACAGGAAGATCACAAGTTAGAGGCCAGATGCAAAAGGGGCTGAGGGTACAGTTCAATGATAGAGCACTTGCCTAGCATGTGGGAGGCTCTGGGTTTGACCGCCTGGTACTAGGATGGATAAATAAATAAATAAATAAATATTGTATCTAGACTGAACATATGCAAACTTTTCTTGTATTCTTTAAATGGTAAAGTGCAATAATGGTTTACATGGCATTACATTGTATTAGGTATCATAAGAAATCTCAAGATGATTTGAAGTATACAGGAGAATGTGCATAGGTTATATATAAATACTACATTATTTTATGTGAGGGATTGGAACATCCATGGGTTTTAGTGCCCACAGTGTTTCCAGTCCTTCCCAGTTACTGAGAGACAATTATATTTGACACAAATATTCCATAAATTCACACATATTCATTAGCTGCAGATACAAGGTGTGGTCTAAAGCAGCAGGGATACCAACAGGGAGCCAGCCAGGTGAGTGGTGAGGAGGGAAACAACACAGAGAATATGTGTTCCAAAAAAAAAAAATATGAATACATCAGTTCATTTTGGAAACAGTCATGAATATGTTTGAAAAAATTAGGTCCAGACTGAAATTCTTGAGTAGTACACCTTACAATGTTACCAAGCACGTTGTTATCATCTTTGAAATATTAGAGCTCATCCATAGCACTCTCTAAATTTCTAAAGATTAAGCAATAAAATGGCCCTTATTATGGTTTATAAGTAGTATCTTAGACAAAATTACTCTATGTAGGATCTTTTTCAGACAGCAATAACAATCTCATAAGCTAGTCATGAATTTCATGATAAAAGAAATGAACAAAACTTGACTGGATTTAGACATACTCTTTGACATGAAGTGAAAATCAGAATAACTTTAAATGTCTATCCAATATATACAATTGTTTAAGATCCAACATTTAGCTCAAATGTGTTATACTTAAATCAAGAAATTTTCACCATGTAAATTAATGTGTCTGATTTAGTTTCCAAAAGTTTTGTGATCTAACCTAATGTGGTGGATAAGATTTCAGAGTTAAGAACTTTTGCACTGAAAAAAAGAAACACTAAAATTACTTGTTTCTATTGAACTCTTAGCCAAAACGCAGTTAATTCAAGGAAATATACCCATACAAAAGGATACACAATATACATGGTCATATCTGGCTATGTTTTAAAAATATTATACAATATGATACATTCTACTTTTAAAATGGATACATTATAAAAATGCAAATAGTTTTTTAAAGTCTTTGGTTCCTTTCTCCAGTTTGCAATTTTAATTTTTCTTTTAATACTGATGATTTATGATAAGAAGATATCCTACTATGCAATATCAAATGGCTCTAAATTTTCTTTTAGATTCCAGGCTAATGTCTTTTCTAAGTGCAAGCAAGGATTCCAGGCCAGAGTTCAGGGAAAAAGAAGCAGTTAGATGAAATGGACTTACCTTGGGTGAAGGAACCACAGGAACTTTTGTGAGGATATAGAGCCAACATTCAGATTTTTCAGATTATGACACCTCAGTGGATAAGGAAATTATTTCAACAACAGAAGAAAAACATCTATTAAAAGGCCTATTGCTTAGAGCAGACTATGAAAATATAATGGGCCGAGATTTAGCTCAGTTGGTAGAGTGCTGCTCTGCACTCTCTGAGGACCCAAGTTCAATTCCCAGTACTGCAAAAATGGGAGAAAGACATAGCAATCCACTCCCAAAGCAATCCTGAAATAATCATCCATTGAAAACTCTATGAGGGTTGCTGTAAGTCTAACCCAATTTGATAGCACCTAACAACAACATGGGCTGGGATTTAGCTCAGTTGGTAGAGCGCCGCTCTGCAGTCTCTGAGGTCCAGAGTTCTATTCCCAGCACCTCAAAAATGGGAGAAGGATGTGGCAACCCACTCCCAAGGCAATCCAGAAACAATCTGACCCTATGAGGGTCGCTATGAGTTGGACACAACTTGATGGCACCTAACAACAACAACAACAACATGAAAATATAGATTCCAAAAAATTGTGATTATTGATCATTGATATTTGCTGTATGATGAAATTATTTATAATAGGAATATATTAAAAATTCAGTTAGACTTAAAAATATGTCCATACAATTTTTTCTTTTTATGCATTTTAAGTATAAGAAAATATAAACATATCTGATAACTTTGTCAGGGTTTCAAAAAATGTTATGGTGGTAGTTTACTAGTAAAATAATGTTCTAAATTAGACATAAATGATATACTACACAATGGTCTCCTCTTACCCAAGGTTTAACTTTCTTTAGTTTGCTACCCACTGTCAACTGCAGTCCAAAATATAAAATGAACATTCCCACAAATCACATGCCAATCTAAGCAGCATGATGAAATCTTGCACCATACCCCTCCATCCATTCAGGACATGAATCATCCCTTTGTCCAGCATATCCACATTGTATATTTTATCCAACTGTTAGTCAATTAAGTAGCCATCTCAGTTACACGGACTGTCATGGTATGGCAGTGATGTGTTCAGGTAACCCTTGTGTAGTAGACTGATACTATATCACAATGCCATATTTCACATAAGCACAGGCCAGGTACTATGGCACCCATGTATAATCCTAGCTACTTGAAAGGCTAAGGCAGGAGGATTGCAAACTCAAGGCGAGAGGTAGCCTGTGTAACTTAGCAAGTCCCTGTCTCAAAATAAATTTAAAAAAAAATTTTTAAGGGGCTAGGGATGTAGCTCAGTGGTAGAGCACTTGCCTTGCATGCACAAGACCCTGCATTCAACCCTCACCCCAGTAATGGAAAAAAATAAAGAAGGATGAGTACAGTACTATAATGTATTTGGAGAAAGAGAGAGGGAGAAGAGTGAAAGTATGTACATAAGTAGAAGAAAAACAACATATATAAGGCTTAGTACTACCCATGGTCTCAGACATCTTTGGGGGGTTGAAACATATTACCTATAGTTAAGGGAGACTACCTTATGAAAACTTTCCAAAATACATTTCTGTCATACCTCTATGTTGAATTAAGTGGAAATACTGAAAAAGAATTAGACTTGTGGCAATAGCAAAGAAGAGAATAGTGAATGAACAATAGTGCTAGCACAAAATGTTTATTCCAAAATATTTAGATTCTAATAAGCAAATTACTCCCAGGAAATTCAAATCTCAAGAGGTTAAATAAATATGTGCCAAATCTTGATTTTTATAAAACTTCTGTTTTAAGATATCAGTCACAGCTGAGCATTTCCCTTGCCTCATTTTTTCTATTCAGTAGCTAGAATGTGAATAACACAAGGATTGCATGTTACATTATGCTCCATATACCACAGAGACAGAAGAGTCCCATGGTTAGGAGTGTTTATTTACCTTATCTGCAAAATGTGGGTTAGAGAAAAGCTTCTTACTTAGAAGCATGCCTTCTAAGTTCATAGAATTTTGGTACTCTTCCTATATGAAAAAACAAACTACCCAAGTCATCTTCATTTTGATTACTGCAACAGGATTCTAAGTGGGAAGTGAGGGCACAGGTAGGAGAAACAAATAATCTAACCTAGGAAGAGGTTTCCTTGAAGGGATGATGTGGCCAGAGAATTAAACAGTAAGTCTGATTTAGGGCAATGGACACCAGAAACTATATTCTAAGTGAATGTACCAACTATATGGGATCAGTCACCCTTAGGATGGGAAAAGTGCAGGAATGACCAGGAAGAGAAATGTGAAGGCCAGCAAAGTAGGCGAAGAAGTAAGTGACAGGGTGGAGAAGAACCCTAAGTGCCATATTAAGATGCTTGAGTTTATCTGCTTCCACCTCCTAAAATTTACCTGTAGTGTCTACAATAAGTATCTTCTTGTTTCTAAATTCCTAAAACATGATGCAAACAGAGGGCACCTCCTAAACTGGCTTTTTAATCAATTGGTAGCACCATGCTATTTCAATCTTAATGTATCTTAACAATCAGAGGTATCTTTGCAAAAATGCGAGTAAAGAAATATCCCAAACTAAAAATATGTAGTAGAATATGTAATGATCTGTCAAATTATGTTTTTTGAATAATTAAGCAGCAGCAGGAGGGAGGGGGAAACATGCGAGGGTAATGGAGGCATAAATCTGAGTAACATACATAGGCATGTATGAAAATGTCATAATGAAATGCATTATTTTGTACATTAACTAAAAAATCACTAATCAAAATATTGAGATATTTAAAAAGAAGCATCTTAAAAGATAAATGGAAAGGCAATGGAATTTATTCATGCATAAACTGACAAAGTAGTTGTTTTAACTTTCAATTTCAGGAAATTTTAAGTGTCTGCTTGTTTATCAAATAGAAGATATCTGTTCTTTGATATTTTTCTACCATTATATTTGTTTAAATTATAGCAAAGGAAATAAGTGCATCTACGTTACTAAAACAAGCAAAAAAAAGTGCAAACGATTTGGATACATTTCTCACCTCAGTTCTACTCAGTGATAATACAGCTGAGGAGGACACTTGGCGGTGATGACTTTCAGCTGTGTTCTTCATCGCTGGATCAGGCTGCCCTATGTTTACACAGCCCACAGTCCAAAAGCTTTTAAATACATATCTATACAATAGGTCATAATCTCTCTATATATATAAGAGGTGTGCTGTAGCAATTTCCCTTCATTGCAGTGGTGCATTAATTAAAAGGAACAAAATTTGGAATATTTATCCTCTCTATACAAAAATCAAGTCCAACTCTAGATTGAAAAATCATTAGATTAATCCCTTTTTTTTACACCATTTGTGTTGTTTAGAACTTACAAATAAATGGGCTTCCAATTAAAATTCATTTTATAACAAAGAAAAAAAGATCTAATAATAAATTTTATCTTTTCAGGGAACATTTATTTAACCGGCTGGAGTCACAGAATCAGTGACATTTAGTCCTCAGTCTAGAATGTGAGATACACTTTTAGCTTTTGGGGAAAAATTATAACCTAGTTTGTCTTCTGAAGTGGAACTACTTAAAACTCAATGGCTCTCCTTAGTGGCACTTTGCAAGAACTTCACAAAGAAAAGCTGTTTTAAAGACCTATTGACAGATTGTTTCCAAACATCAGGAAAATCACTAATATTTATAAATAATTCTCAGTAAATAAATTAGATTTGTGATTCTCTGGAAAGCATCCCTTTTATTAGTAACCTTATTATTTTTAAAGGATATTTAACATGTTCTTAGGTTTGACTCTTCACTTGGAACTTAGATGTATAATATGTAACAAAAAATAATTCAAGGTTATTCTCTTCTCTTTGCTATTTCTATATTTGTCCTTTCCAGTTCATGCTTGTACTTTAGTGGGTTTTAAAAAGAAAATTTACAACTAATTTTCATTTTATATGTTGGTGCTTATTCCAAATATACCTAACTAGAAAACTTGCCCTAAACATTCATAGGGATAAGACAGAAATAGCAAATCAAAAGTATTTTTTATATCTACTTAGAAAAACAAATGAGTAACCATGTGATTTGAAAAAATTCTGTTAGTACATATTTAAGGAAATTGGGTATTCTGTTGCTTTATGGATGTAGTTCTTAAATGTGGCTCAAGATGCACTCGGAATGAATTTATTAACTATAGGTTCCTGGGTCCTCATAAAACTACCAAACCGTAATCTCCAGAAGTGAGACCTGGGAATCTGCGTTTTTAGTCATCGATGTTTGGAACCTAGTCTGTAGAAGGCCCTAGAAGGTATTTATGTAAAAGATAATGTTTCTATTAATAGCAAATAATTTCACAATCTAAAAAAGTTCGATCATCTGTTCACCTATGTGATACTACTTTGCAACAATGTCTTAAACAAGTGGCTTAATTGTCTCCATAGAGTTTTAGCTACTCTTTCAAAAATTCAGACTCAAATATTAATACCAACCAGTGACTATATTCCCTTTACATATTTTTACTACTTATAACAATTTTCTGAAAGATATAATGAGGTTGTATATCATAATATCCCTTTTTTAGACTAGTCACATTAATATCAAAACTCCTGATCTCAGGTTCTAATATTTGCCATTCTCCAGTTTTCAGTATCACTGGTCCTTGAGACAAATTCTCAATATGGCGATTGAGTTTTGTGTATCTTTCCAGCTGCTCTCAGTAATATCCTATATATAGATGCTGATCAAACAGAGGAAGTCTACTTTCAGTGAACCAGATTACCATGTCCTTGCATGCTTCATGACATTCACATATTTTTCACTGCCTGGCATGCCTTTCATCTCTTGTTAGCCTGGCAAGCTCTGTTATTCTTTTAGGCTCAACTCAAACATCATCTCACCTGGAGAGTCTTTTTCAATCTCTGTTCACAAAGTTCAGTGCTTTCCATGCTGTGTTCCAAATAAGATATTGTATATGCCTCTACTTTAGCATTAGCACAAGACTATAATTATTGTGTCAGTCTCCATATCTCACTTGTAACCCCAGGTTTAAGCACAATTTGGGGATCATAGGGGCTTAATTTATGATTATGTAATGAATTAATACTAGCTTTCACCTTGTCCTATGATTAACATCTATCAGGCAACATGGTAAATGTGCTACAAACATCTCATTTAATCCTTACAAAGTTTAGCAATTAGTAATAGTTATTCATATTTGAAATATCAGACAAGGAAATATCAGGTCACACAACTATTTGGTGGTGGTGGTGGTGTTAGGTGCTATTGAGTCAGGTTTGATTCATAGCAACCCTATGTACAACAGATGAAACACTCCTTAACACTATGCCATGCCCAACACTATTGTCAGTGCTTCTCTGCTATTCATAGGGTTTTCTTTTCTTTTTGTCTTTGTTTGTTTGCAGTACTAGTAGTTGAACCCAGGGCCTTGTGCTTGCATGCTTTGCAAGTGCTGTACCACTGAGCTGCACCCTCAGCCCATTTTTTACTTTTTTCTTTTTCTTTTTCTTTCTTTCTTTCTTTCTTTTTTTTTTCTTTTCTTTTCTTTTTTTTTTTTTTTTTTTTTTTTTTTTTTTTTTTTTTTTTTTTTTTTTTTTTTTTTTTTTTTTTTTTTTTTTTTTTTTTTTTTTTTTTTTTTTTTTT